>WBMZ01004891.1:494885-542335 GCA_013400975.1 Atrichornis clamosus
TCCTTCCTTCCTTCCTTCCTTCCTTCCTTCCTTCCTTCCTTCCTTCCTTCCTTCCTTCCTTTTACTGTTTAATGTCATGCTTTTTGTATTTCTTTTAAATGGTGATAAGAAAATTTTTTCTAACGAGCAATTCATTGCTCAGCATGTTTATGAACTGAAGACATGCTTAATTAAAGTCAATGTCAAGAATAGCTAATATTCATTAGTATTTTGGTGATCATGAAGTATGTCTATCAAGTTATAAAATATGTAATTATTTGTGTACCTATTTGATAATACAGCTTGTGCTCCCACCCATCTTTCTTTCTCTCTTCTGCTATTAGTTTCAAAATCAATTTAAAGGGCTTTCTGCATCTGAATATATCGTACCAGAACTGTCATTTGAATAATGCATAGCTTCCTACTGAAACTAAAAATATTTATTTAAATCATGTAATGAACAAAAAAAAAAGCATTTTAAGTGGGTGGAGGCTGTCCTGCAAATTGCTGAAACAAATTTCTTACCCTGATATATATTTCCAATTCCTTGGCCAATACTTTTCACTGGCAGCATCACACAGACATCTCAGTCTTCCCATGCCCCTACTTCCTGGGGTCTTCCCAAAAGGGGAACACCTGCTCTGTTCAGGCAAGGCTCTGTTTTGAATTAATTCTCCAGATCACTTCTATACAAGCTAGACTGTACTTCATAACATTACTTAAACTCCTGTGCATTCTGTGTGTCTGTCTCCTTCAATGGAACCAATAACAAAGCTACATAACAACACACCTCACTTGGATGTAGTTATGCCAAAACCTTAAGCAGACCAGGTTGTGGAAAGGCGAAGCAGAAAAAAAAAAACGGATACGAATATTTCATCTGTTCATCTGTTAAATCTCTGGCTTCTGAGAGGAGTATTTCCTCTTGTTCATGTGGAGGAAACTGCAGCACTTAGGACAGCAGAGAGATCCCACAGTATGTAATTTCAAACCTAGAACTCAGAAAAGAAATCTCTTCTTGTGCTAAAAAAACTCCCAACTGAACAAAAAAAAGAGGCCTCTCCACACATCATGCATTACTAGGTCCAACCATTTAGACACCTCTTTTCCTACACTTTCTGCCTGCTCCCCACACAGATGCAGTGCCTGGGAGCTCCTCCCTCTGTGGCTGATCTGGCAGGATTACACAGCAAATGTAGTAGGATACAGGAGCACCACAAACACGCACCTCCTCTGAAAATTTAAGTAGACCCTGTGAGGCTTATTTCCCTGTGAGTGAATTGCAATGAGATCTCAGTTTCATAATCCAAATAACAGCTTACATAACAGCCATGAAGTCTGAGGTGGTGCACTGAGGTTTTACAGTAAGGGGACATGAAACGTTGTTTTATCAGGAGATTAGCACAGAAATTTCTCCCCCTGCCCCCACCCCTTATTTGCAATAAAGTCTCAAACTATCAAAACCTTTCCATTGTTACAACTTCAAGCAACACAATCGCTTCACATTTCGTAACTAATGAACTATACCCCTCTCTTTCCTTTCCTCTCCCCCTTCAGACATACAATGATATCAGGAGATTAAGTTCAGTTTAAACAAGTTGGGGAGATACAAACATTCCTGAAAATGTATTAATTCCTTCCTGCTCAACAGATTAATAACATTTGATTTGACATGACTATAAGTTTACACACTTCAAAGAATTTTTAAAGTGATACCTTCTAAAAAAGGAAGGATTAAAAAAATGTTCTTGCACATTCTGCATGACTAAGTGATGCACTGTTTTTTTCAGTGTTCATAATCGGTTTTCATGCCTTGGTGCTAACAGTTGTGAACAAAAATCTACTCCAGTGTTGTAGTATTAATGGGGAACAGTCTGGCCTCCACCTAACCCTGAAGATAATTATGGTAAAACAATAGTGATGAGCATTCAGCTAACTAGCTATAACAAGGAAAGACTGCTGCTGCCATTCATCAGAAAGGCCATTTGGATAATGAGGAGTGATGGCTACTGACATATTTCAGCAGGGGAGGCCATCCTGCTGGGAGTTTCTTTCAAAATGCCAAATTCTATCCATTTAAAAAGCAAACATCATGCTCTCTTTGGTTTGTGTGGTGATCTGGGGAGCAGAGACATAAGCCATATAGTACTGTCCAAGTTGGAATAAAGAGCAGGAAGAGATACTGAAGGAGAAAAAAATACCTGTGTCCGTATCATTGTAATCTTCAGTCTCCCAAAAGGACTAATCCTAATTATGAGCAACATGATTGCTGTCAGTCAGGAAGAGCAAATCCCTTGCTTTCTGTAAGAAGCTACTAATCTGATTATTGATTTACAATTCTGGTGATTAGTTAAAGAATGTGCATCTCAAGGAATCTGAATATCCCAACCGGACAGACAGTAAAACAGGAGTTTAAAAGAAGTGTTTTGCTTTAAATAAATAAAATAACAAAGAATAAAGTTTCAAAACTTATTTAGAGTAACAAATATTTTGTGCCAGAATAAAACAGAATAAATGTTAACCATTATGTCTGGCTTTGTAAGTAGTGTCTAATATGAGAGCTACTTTATCAAAACAGAGATCACAGAGAATTTTCTAAAATAACATCAATAAGGGACATAATACGGCAATGGCCCTTTCAAGTAAAAATCAGTTCAAATGTGTTGTACTGTCTTGTGTTCCCTGTTTGAAGACAATTTCTCCCATTTAAAATTGGTATTTACTGTAATGGTGAGGAAAGGTATTTTAATTTGTTTGTGAAAAATACGTAAAAAAAGGTGCCTTATCATGTGAAAAAAGAATCAAATGAAGTATATGTTCTATTTTCAGTGACTTGTCTGAACAGAGATGCTTTCCATAATAACAAGGAAGAACCACATTCGAAGTTTCTCCGATGACATCCACTCTCAGCTGCAGAAGACAGTGGAAATCTCAAGCAACACCACTCCATCCCCTCTGCTGCCAGGATGTCAGGGCTCTCTCCTTCTGCTGACTTGTCACACAAGGCGGAATACACTTCCTTAAAAAGCTCACTAACAAATCCAGCACTATAAGACAAAGAAGATGCTAAGATAATAGGTGTAAAAGAAAAAACCTGGAGGAGAGGGGAATTCAGTGGGATGTTCACAAAACAAAACATGAACCCAATGAAATTAACCTCCATAAGCTTCTTCTACGGTCCTTAGAAGGCAAGAAGCTCCTCCATGAAGTTTTTCAGAGAAAGACTTTGGCAATTATTTCTGGAAGGACCTTTCTCCACAGAATGTATGCAACTTACAGAAATTAGCTTCAGAAGGCTAAAATTCATCTCTTGTCATACTCTATACAATTATTCCACTCACCAATGACTATGTTAAGGAAGCATTTATTCTCTTCCATATCCAAAGGGTGAATTTCAGAGAAGCATTTTGGGATGTTAGAACTTATAGCTGAAAATTAGAAAACTTCTTAGGGCAAATAATTTTCTTTGCATTGTGCTGGACCCTGGTATCAAAAAGAGTTTGCATTCCTCACCTAGCATTCAAATAAGAACATGTTTTTCCAGTACTGATAAAGCCCATCATAAAATCATAGAATATCCTGAGTTGGAAGGGACCCCTAAGGATCATCAAAATTCTACTCCTGGCCCTGCACAGGACCTCCTTAGGAATCACACCTTTTAAGGTTTCAGTCATTACACTGTCAAGAAATAAGGTATTACACAAGGAACAGTTAATAATTCTAAAATCTAAAAAACTTATCATACATGTAACTATGTTTCAGTTGCATTAATTGGACTCTGTCACAGAACTGTGTGTTTCTACTAAACCTTCTCTGCTCATGCTGAAGCTATTGCAATAAGCTGATAATAATGTACTTGGTTTCTTTGAGGCCTTTGGAGGCAGGAGACAACACCAGAGTTGGCAGAGTACCATTAGACAGGAGATTAATAATGCTATACCTTGGGTAAAAACTTTATTGAAAGCAGTTACAAACTCATAGACATTTTTTGCACATGGTCTTTGCTATGTGCATTTCTAAGTTGATGAACTCTGTGAAAGACAAGCAGTTAAAATAGTTTATATTGTATTTTCCTGTACTGATCTATAATTTCTTAATGCTATATGAAGAATGAAGAAATAGAGAAGGAGAGATTATTTGCCTTTCCTTCTACCATACATGATCATGACTAATTTGATACTAGAAGTGGAATCGAAGTAGCTTAGTAAAAGGTCCCATATCTAATTCTTTCCCACGTTCATTCTTACCTTGATCTCTGAAATGCTTTCATTCTCTCCTTAGGGCGTGAATACTTGCTATTATAAAATTTACATGTCTGTATTTTTGTAGGAGAGGCAAATTAAGGCAAAAATTCTGAACAACAAGCTTTCACAGTGAAGATAGATTATTTCATATTTCTAGCCATGCTGAATGATGGGAAAATCAAATTAACTGCAGCTATCTGTAAGTGGTCACAGAATACATCTTGTCTCAAGCCCCAGGCATGCAGCAGAGTTTTGCTTTAATAAAGCTAACTGTCTCTAATATTTGGAGCCAGTAACAATAACTCTTCTACAACAAGCATTGCCTTTTGGACTATATGACATTCAAATACAAAACTAACAAACCCCTCACATTTCTCTTTGCCCTAATGATAAAAGAACAGGGTGGTGCCATATTGGCAGCGCTGCTGGACTGCACTGATCTCTGTTGTTTTTGGCAAATAATGAATCGACTCCGTACGTCTAAAGACCTCATGTGAGGTTAGAGGTACACTATTAGTGTAGAGCTAAAAAACACTGCTGGGGTGTTTACAGAAAGCCCTTGCTCAGATTATTCTATTTGAAGTCAATTAGAAGAATCCTCTGATCTTACTGGCATGGGTTCTCACAGCAAACACTAGACAATTGTTATCACTAACCCTGAAGAATGCAGCTATTCCAGGAGAATGCAAGGGCTGGTTTTAAGAACTATTCACTATCTCTGTTGATATTCATTGGTTATATGTCTGTTTTGCAAAGTCAGATCAAAATGATTGCCTCTAACCATTATGCAGACAAGCAAAGGTTGTCAAGTACCTGCCAGTTTTCACAGTACAACTCACGTATCTGCTGGGCATCACGGTTCCACACAGTGTTTTTCATTCCCAATATGCTTTCTGAAACATTGACAGTGCCCAACACACTGCTGCTTTGAATAAAGCAGCAGCTCAAGCACAGAGAGAATGTAGGTCAGTATGAAATTTTTTAATTCATTTTTAACTTTCTTTTTTCTGTTTGCTTTCATTGCTCCCAAAACCTCATTTATGAACGGTTTCCTGTCCACTTTGGTGATATTGAAAAGCACCTAACTGTAAAGCTTTTAGCTATACTAATCTTCCACACCAAAACTAGGTTGCACACATGTATCTGCTTCCATCTGTCTTGCTTATGTAAACACAGTAAAATATAATATGCAAAGTCACCACCTGTGGCACATGCTTGATAGATAGAAAAGGAAAATATTAAGAACTTCCATACTAGAGTGCAGGGGAAATGTATGTGCAAGGGCAATCTGAAAGTATTCTGAAGTAGAGGTGTTATCCTTTGTTTTACCTTTTCTATGTATTTTGTTACATGAGTTTTCTCAGTCATGCTGCTCCTGTTCAAAGCATTCCTCATCCTCCTCATCCAAGCCCACCTTGCCCACTCAAGAGAATGTTTCTAGCTACAAAGTTTCAGCAGGAGATACACACCTTATGTTATTTTTGTTCCTTCTGAAAATATTATTTAACATGAGATCGGGTTTGCATTCATTTTCCCATTTTCATTAGCAATATTATAAGTTACAGCATCTTCCCTGTATATTCACTATGTTGCTTTGCTCTTCATATCAGCAGCTTGGTTGAATATGGCACTTTCTTTCTACAGTCTTGCCTACTGTTACTGAACTCATGAGAGACTTCTCAGCGGGCAGCAGCATCATCCATGTGTTGGAATCCTGCTCTCAAGGCAACTTGCAAAATATAAAGAGCAAGATCAGAAGGATCAGAGGGGCAGAAGAAAAGGATTTGCAGATTTTGTAAGCTAGATATTGGACTCTTACAGCTGCCAAGTTTGCATTGTAAGCATTCTGATTTTATGAAATGAAAAACAGAGTTGATTTCAGTCTTAATTTGGTGTTCCTCTTTATAAGCCTCAGATTCATACTCGTGCTGTTTTCTCTCTCTGACTTTTTAAGAGCACACTGTTATGTTTCTAATACAAAAACCCCTCTTTTCTAAATTACAGTATTCTCAGAGATCAAATAGTGTACCATCATGTACATTCTACCAGATATCTCTGAGGAATAACACTGAGACATCACCCTGACATTTGAACGTAAACACAGAAGCAATACAGGTAGGAACAAATCCTGTTAGCTATAATACAGTACAATTCTGTAGAGCAAAACTTTTTCACTGATTTTTGTGAGCCAACAAACCTGTATAATTCAATTTGTGTCTCAAGTACACATGCAAACACATGCAGACATCTAGCATACATTTTACTCCTTCAGATGAAGTGTTTGTAGAATAGGATTTTATTTATTGTGATGTCAAAGTCTCAACATCCAGTGTGATTGCTGATGAATAAATGACTTGCTTTATTGGTTCATCCTTGAATATACTGAATGACTTTTTAAAATTTCATAAAACGTTATGCATCTGCTTTCCAAAATTATCTCTCTGCCTTGGTTTCCTGTATCATTGGTGCTTTCAGGGAGTATAGACCAGTACTATAATTTGTATCGTGAAGCAAGGATGAACATTTTTAGACTGATCTTACATGGCATGAAAATTCGTGAAGCATTCCACATTTTTCATCCCTGCCCATGGCAGTAGGATTAAAACTAGACAATCTTTAAGGTCACTTCCTGTGCAGGCCATTCTATGATTCCATCCTATGATTTTCTTATTTTGCAAACATTTTAAAATTTTAGTTTTAATTTTACCAGTCTCAGTGGTAACAAGGAAAATCTTTTCTCTTGTAGACTGTATGGTCTACTGTCTAAAGTATCGTGTTCAGACAAACATCTCTTCATCTGGCTCTGGAGAGCTGAGTGAGCCATGAGATCATTATAAAAACTTATTTACTTGGAGCATTAATTCAACAGGAAAGCAAACTTTTTATCTTGCAGTGGATTATTTTAACTGTTGACTAAAAATTTAAAACACCGACGTTTCTAAGACTAATGATGGGTTTGCTTTCCCATGTTTTTATGCTTCTGATTGCTGTTAAACTTACTATATAATTAACTTTATATAGTAATGAATAAAAAGCAAATATTTAATTTGTACTTCTGTTCACCATGATAAATGAAGTAGGGCTATGGGTAAAACATACCAAACATATCTTCAACAGTTTATAGCAACATAATTGGATAAAACTTATTCTCTGGCAGAGCATATAACTTTCTCGATAAATAAAAATATGTTAAAATTTACAATACAATCATGTAAATTTGTAAGGAAATCTGTTCAATGTTCCTGGTCAGACTATGTATAACAAATAAATACTGTATCCCCCAAACTAGAATAGAAAATACCCCATTTATCTACTTTCACTCTTGCTTCCATCTCATCTGCTGTTCATAATGACAAATGAATATGAATATGATTTCTAGTCTACTGAAAAAATCTCAACATCTATCACTCCTTTTGCAGATATTGCAGATATTTGGGAATATAACTGAGGATTAAAAAAAAAACCTGATGAATAAAAATGTGAGTAAAATTGTTGGTTTTAAAAAAAATAATAAAATCCCGACTGAATAAAACAAATTTATTCAGACTACTGATGTCTTCCTGAGTCTGCAAGAAGACTAAAATGAAAGTTATGGGGAACTTTATCACAGAATTAGCTTTGGAGCTTAGTTATGGTAATTTAAATGCCCCTACTGCTAATTACTTCACTAATTGTTCTAAAATAAAGAAGGGAAAAAGGTACTTATTTTATAATTCTTAACTATTTGTAATTCTTTCCTTGCTGACAAGCTAGAAAGCATCTTTTGCAATGGCTAATTTCTTAGTTTTTATCAAGTCACAATGGCATAGCTAACACAGAGTTTTGCAGCTGTACTGATCCTCCCAGTTGTGCATAGAGCTTATGAACACAGCTATGAAGCTAGAAGAGGTTCACTGGGCCCCTGTGCTGGTTTAGAAAGGCTTTCCCTTTCACTAATTGCACTAGGATTTACACCAGCCAGGGTGTGAATGTCAATTTGAAGACAGTCCAAGTCCGGCATGTTTTAGGCTGAACATATCATCAGAAAGTATGTCTGCCTTTTCTCTTGAAGTCACATTAAATAACTCAAAGATCCTGCTCTGATTTGAGCTTTTTTTGATTGGTGGATTTTTCCCACTTTTTGTTCAGTTCTGTAAAAACAGAGAACTTCATCACAGAAGCCAAGGCAGCATTTCAACCAGGGAACACACAGGGTCCCTCACACCCCGCTCAGATGTCTGCCCACTCCTTATTTGTGCTGACTTGTATCCAACAGCACGTATAACCCACTTAACCATTTGATTCTTCTGCTGAGACTGTTTGCCTGAATTGCATGGAAAAAAATCATCAGGGAAGAGAGAAGTCAATCATAGGAGATAGTAAGAAAAATATTAAACATAAAGAAAAAGATTTTATATTTGTTTCAGAGAATATACAAGAGCCAAATTCAAAAATAACTCATAACATGGCACCCTGTCCAATAGTTTAACTATTTCTCATCGCCTTTAAATTGGTGTGGATTCTGTTGAGGAGCTAAAAAGGTCTTAATTTAACTCCAACATAAAAAAATGAAGCCAACAACAGAAGTAACTGGAGTTTGATCTTTATTTAATGCAAACCTTTCAAATTCCCATCATGTTCCTTAGGACAGCTTTTATTATTTAATTACACATAAAGAATGGCATGAGGTTCATATTAATAATGAGGAAAATGGGTACAAAACAAGTGACTCATTAATCTTCAAACTGTTCTACTAAAGCAGAGAATATTTATTATATATTATTATATCTATTATGTGATGATTATTATTACATTTATTAGAATATAAATGTACTATTAAACTGTAGCAAACTGACACTAATTGCTAATTCCATGTCTGTGATCTGTCAAGGACTGAGCTTTTTCAGGATAAAAATGCAAGCATTTCTTTGCCAGTACTACCTGTAAAACTCCATGTTAGGGGTATCCATGGGACAAACTTCACAGACTAAGCCATGGCAAAGATGGTAGGGCTGCTGCTGGCCAATTCTCTTCAGCTGAGCAGAAGAGAGTATATTATGTAAGGAGATGATTTCCCGTTCATTCCCTTGTCAAAGGGATTTTAAATTCCCATCCTACAGGAATGGTATGGGATTGATGGGATTTGCCTTAACAAAGCCACTTCAGTGATGTTTGGAAACTGAGGTATTGTATACACCCTAGGATAATAATGAAAACTTAATATTACCTTTTCTATGTCCTCATACTCAGTAGTTCAAAAAGTACTTTTCAGAGATGTTACTTTCATATTGCTGGATTAAGGACCATACCTAGGCCCAGGACACTTTTCTAGCCAGTGTCAGGATCAATAGTAACATCCCACACCTTGTGCTGAGCTGCTGCAGTGACGTAGGACACACAGCCCTGTGAGAGCCGTCCCCTTTGGGCTGTGTGATGTGCACAAGGCTTTGAGTATCTAGTAATCAAAAGGTTTTAATGAGAGTAGTGAAGACTGGCAATGTTTTGTGTTAGACTTCTGGTTCAACATTTGTTTTCAAACCCTGTATTTCGAATCTCTGAAAATATTTCATTTTAGTAATGTTTAACATTTTCTTTTGATTGTAAAAATTTTAAGATATACTGTTGCCGTTTTGAAATGTTTTTCTTTTTAATACAAACTTAGACTTTCCTTAAAAGAAAAAAGCTAAATATTATTTTTCAAGAAAGTTGAAATGGAAATAATTTTATAGCCTCTCCTTGCCCATGTTTAGTTTTCAATGGAGATACATGAAAAAGATAATCCCTTATTAAACTTCAGTTCATAGTCCTAAAGATTTGCTATTGCGAACAGAAGTAGGAATCTTATTGCAGGCAATAACTAAGATTTGCGAAGCCAGCTGAGAAATGTAGGTCTACAAATGTCATTAAATTTGATGGAAGTCATGCAGCAAAATAGCTCAAAACAGCTTTGAGCGTTTCAAGCAATGTGTGTATTTTTAACAGCCAGAATTTGTGCCATTGAGTTTAACTAATGAATGGGCAGGTGACCCTGAATACTGAATGACACTGATAAGGCAAATAGAGCAGTCAGGAATGACAGAAAATAGGAAAGCTACTTCAGATCCTATTTTAAAATAGATCTAAAAAGATCTGATTCTTCAGATCTTAATCAGTGATCTGAAGAATTTAAACAAGCTTTCTAATCACACTTGAAAGTCAGAAAAGAAACAAAACAAAAATTCTCCTCCTCAACCTCCAACAAATATATTAATAATGACCTTAAAAGAACAAAGGTTAAAGTAAAAAAAAAAAAAAAGAGACGCTCTTGAGGAAAAAAAGATGATATAATCAAAATATCATACAGAGTGTCACTTCTATTTCCTTCTGGAAAAAAATGAGTTAAATCTTCTCTGACTTGTTTTTCTGTCTGTTTGGTTTTTTCTAGAGTTATGCCAAATTATCTGAAGGTCTTTTATACTGTCAGAGACCCTGAAAAGCTGTTAGCCAGAAATGCTGCAGATGTGGCTGGTTATTCACTGCTACAAACACAGCTCTCGTCAAACTTCATCACACCACCCTGGATCCTCACTCCTCAGCAGCGTATGAAAACCACAAAATATTAGAAAATATAACAATCACACTATAATAGACAAATTTTTAGCATGTCTGCACTCATGCCTTTAATTTTGTCCTATGTAAATTTTAGAAGGTCACCATGTACATTATGGCCACATGGTTCTTACCGACTAATTGCCAAAAGAGGTGAAATTTGGTTCATTATTAGAAAGGCAGAGCCACAGCATTACTGGTTGTTCATAAATCCATTAAGCTTCTAAACAGAATCCTGCCCTAAAAATTGCATTTTCCAGGTGTGATGGTCTGCATGTTTACACTCTCCCAAGTATCTCTGTAGGTTCATTACTGAGTCAATACCTTGAGAAATGGGAAAAGATTTTTAAATGGTTCCTATCTACACAAAAGCCTAATATGACTTAAAGTGCCTCACGAAACAGCAGCTGGTAAACAAAAGAGCCCTTCAAAGTCTGGTGTTTGCACAACAGGTCACTGCATTTCAGTAGATTTCTCACAGCTCTGACGTGCATGCAGTCAGTGAAGAAGTTCCCATAAGAGATTTTCACAGGAAAAAGACTTACTCATGTATGTAATTGTTTGTTATCAATAGACAACATGTACTCTAATTTATTTTGACTTGTTGGATTTGATTCACTGCTTTTGCATATATTTGCTTTAAACTGGATAATCAAATCTGGCTGTGTTTGAGCTGAACTTTCTGCCTCCATAAAAGTATGCATTGACCATTCAGTGGCACTTCTCCAAAAGGAAGTACACACCTTTCTCACCAACGTGACCCTTCCACCTTACTTTTCCTTTCTCAGAACAACAGATTGAAAATTTCTTCAGAAGGCTCAGCAATTAATGCACCCTTCTCTAGTCAGACTGGAGAAAACAATAAGGTATTTATTAGCATTTTTGCCACTTCGCCTAAAGAAAAATAATGTATGTAATCATGTTCAGGGTGTGTCTCCCTCTCTCTAGGAGGAAGATAAAATTAGTGATACAGTTTGGAGGATAAAGGTCTGAAGGACAATTAATTTCTTCCAACTATGATGATAAATGGGTAGGGGAGACTAAACATATGAGAACTTCCGATAAATAGTCATGTTTGAGGGAAAGGCTGAGGTGCAAGACTGGTATTAAATACAGCAAAATCTTCATAAATGTCCTAACAGAGGTGTCTGTCCCAACTGTTAAAGTCTGTGGCCAACAAGTCAGAGTTTTGTAAGAAACCATGCTTCATTGCTGCCAGTCCTCACAGAATCACCATGAGCTATTGGTTTGGTAACGGTTGTAGAAGTACAGTCTTTGTGGGTTGGAAAACTGGTCCCTTGGAGGATGCACAACATATTACTTGCAACAGATAAACAAACTTCTCTTTTTGGCATCCTGATGCAGGGAAAGTGGTGCAGAGGACACTGCCTGGTCTCTACAAATACTGTGACTGATGCAAAATATGACCTCTTCAAGAAGTTTAAGCTATTTATCTTCTAAAGCCTTTTCAGGAGACATTGAGGAAGAATCCTGCCTGCATTCCCTCTGGGGCTCTAGCTGAAGGGTAGCAAGCCTGAGCATAGTCTTTATAAACGCAGGCTTAGTCATTAAGATGGAGTCAGCAGCAAAACCCTCTAAGCAGGTTCTGTAATCACATTACATGATTGGTGTAGTAGTGGCCAAACCTGCTGCATGGGGGCAGAGATTTCCTACCTGCCTCTGTGGGTCACCTGTATCTTGGCTTTACCCTGTCAGGGTGTGAATTGCACAGACAAACAAATCACCACCTGCAGGCCAGATGTCACTCAGGCAGTCTTCGACGTGAAAGTGTCACAAGGCACAGCACATGCCACCGAGGAATTAAACTCGCAGGACCAGCACTGGTGAGTTAACTGGAGCCCCACAGAGAGACCATCGTGCTTGGTGTGATATCAATTCACACTCCTTTCAAAGCCACATTGTCCCTGTTTCCCTTCTCTGAAAAACATGAATACAGGTAAAGGCTTCCATATACCTCACAGAACTCTTGTTAGAACTAATTATTTTCTGATATCACAGTGCACTGAAGAATTAACATTATAAAAGGACTGGGTATAATTTTAAATGCATTTTTTTGTATTATAAGCTACATATATCCATGTGGCACCATTACTGAGTGTCTACATCCACTTGCTAACAAACCAGTTTTAGCGAACCTGTATTAATATACCCTGGACAATGCAGTGTTCAGAAAACCCATGGAGGTAGCACCTGCATAAATTCCGTCAGAAAACACTACAGTATTCCAAAACATTCTCAACTTCATCTGCCAAAGTTTGGAACAAATATGAAATGTAGAATTCCATTATTTTCTGTTACTACCTGTTCACTGAAAATAAAACTATTTCAATTTCCATTCCTTCAATAAATGTATAAGGTACAAATAAATGGGTTTTTGTAATTATCCTTTATGATTCTTGATTATCTATTGCAAATAATCTTAAGGATTTTTTGCAGCTGTTTAATTATATTTCAACTTGGTTTTTTTATTCAGGAACATGTTGGATTTTTTTTCCTGTCAGACAGCACTCATTATGAAAGTAGGCAGGTGAACTGGTGATATTTAATACCTTATACCTATAAAGCACTTTTCATCAATTTTTATTCTGATTCTTTCAAAAATTCCACCAAGTTTTCTGTTTTCTCCATTTTACATATGAAACAACTGAAATATTTTTGAAGACTAAATATAAGAGTATAAATAAATACTGTGTATCTTAAATATCCTGCAGAAGTGTAAGAAGAGGGGGGGGAAAAGGTGAGAAACCACACTATTTTTTGCTATTTCATTGACTCAGATCTGAAATACAAGGCTTTCAAAAGTTACTTCCTTTGCCATGAGAAAGAAAATTAGTTGTTTTTGTCCTTTATCAATTTTTGAGGGAACATACAATCCCACGTATACGATTAGCAGTGGCACTACTTTGCGTTTGAACAACTTTGGTTTTCTCTTTCCTGGTTCAAGAGAGAGCTCTCTGTGTGTGCTCCACTGCAGTGCTCCTGGTGGCTGCCTACGCCACCACTTATGCAACAGGAACACCCATTTTTCAGTTTCATGCTTTTCATTAGACAACATGGTCTTGTCAGGTGGCAGTGGGTTTTGGCTCTTGCATACACAGCTGTTTTTACTACTCAGGGTATTTGAATGCTTACTCCACCCATTTGTTTAATGAGACCTGTAATCAGCTTCAATTCCAATAGGTCATTAACACCTCTCCCACAGCAATGTGAAGCCAAAATTGGACAGGTTTGTTATGCCTGTTACAGCATGCAGTGGAGATACTTTCTGCATGTTTTAAAATGTCTTTATTACAATTCATGTTGGTAATAACTGTGAGCCATCCTCCTTGCTACAGCAGTAACAAAAATTAATAGCTCCTCTTGTCTTTTTCCTGTGTGATTATGCTTTCAAGTATATATTTTTCTCCTAAATTTTGAATTTCATTTCATAAATATATCAATCAAATAAAAGCACTAGCATCAATTATTCTCAATATTTTGCTCCTCCCAAGAGAAAAATGCAAAGAATTAATAAATAGATAGGAACTACATCTGCTTTAGCGTGGCTTACTAAACCCCACTTGGTAAACTGGAGGAGTAAAAGGTATCATAAGAATCTATCCTTGTAATCATCTGTCAATATCTTCATTTTTGTGACAAAATACTGAGCTGGATATAACCTGTATGGCCTTCCTCTTGTTCTTAAAGGACAAGAAATAGTTGTTACTTAACATCTGAATTCCACCTGCTAAATGCACCCTGCTACAGCATGTAGCATCAGGGAGCTGGCATTTGCAGAGCAGAGAGTTGATATGTGAATGACACACCTTCATTCATTTCTGTTGGGGCTTTTTTTTTTCCTTTCTGAGAATGAAGATGAGGCTATTAGTATGGTATCTGCTTATGCCTGAGACAAAAGGGGAGGAACATGACAGATGTAAAAGGACAGGATGTGGAGGAGGAGAAGATATATTTCCCATTAAAGTGATCTGTGCAGTAAACTGGGAAATGACTGTTTCTTTACATTGCAAAAGTTTTAGAATATTTTCATTTACTTTAGCATGTCTAAGCATTTTGCTGTGAGCTGTTGCTGTTACATGCTCTACAGACACAGTCTATAAACAAGGGTGAGTATTAGCAAGCACTTAGAATTTAGCAGTGGACAGAAAAACTGCACTGCATGCTCCAAGCCCAGCCCAGGACATCTCTCTTGCCTGTATGTTGCACCTCTGTGTTTTACTGGCAGATTATACAATATCTGTATACATCTAACCTCTGAAAGTGAATGAGATATATAAATGAGAGATAAGAATGGGCTCCCTTCAAGTGGATTTTCATCCTTATTTTATATCTATTCGCTTGCATGACCTGGAATCAGAACTAGCTGAGAGAGTTGGACTCCACCAGAAAAAATGAGCTGTTTTCCAGCATCTGAATATCAGGCCTTTTCCCCTAAGAAAAAAAAATTGACATGACATAGATGGTTTTAAAAGGTGGCCTATAGAAGACATTAATGTGTAAAAGTTTTATTATTTTGTTGGTATGTAGGGTGCAGACAGGAATATGGATATTCAATCCAATTGGAGTTTTAAAATTGTCAATATGACAAAATCTAACTTTGTTCCTTATTTCAGATACCGTAGTGAAAAGGCTAAGGACAGAAATTACATGAAGATGGAACTCCACCTCTCACTCCTAAATATCTCCTCTCTCTGTCAAACCTCAACTGGTCTGCAGGAAACATACAGAACTCTCTTGACTTCTCTGGCTAAGACTGTAACTCACCAAAGAGCTCAGTCTCCATTACTCTTATCCTAATTCTTTTCCCATGCCCTAAATTTATTTTATAACAGGGACAAAGAATTATTCCTGGAAGTATAAAGAGAAGAGTAGGTCAAGACACAAACTTACCTTGACTATCTCCCTTTAGCACTTTTGTGTAATCTTAATTGAATTGTCCTTTTTAAACCTGTACCCTGTTTATTTGTTTGGTTGGTTGGGTTTTTTTGCTATAGGTCAGCTTGGAAATGAAATATAGTAAGTCACGCAATTTTTCTGCAGTTTTGCAACTGTAATTATTTAATTACACTTCAGGTTCTTTAGAGCCCATAACATATGATGAATGGGGCATCTGTGGGAATGTGGTGTGGAGGTAAATCGGTTAAAGTTCACTGAAACTCTGCTACATACGTTGTAGACCTATATAGACTTCAAGGTAATCATATAGCTAATTTTCACCAACGAAACATAAAATTGCCTGACCAGTGGTAGCAGGCAGACTTTTCTATGTTCCTCACATAAAAAAGCCAGCAACTAAGTTGACAAAAATTATGGATTTGGAAGAATTGTAAGGTTATGAGTCTTGGAACTCCTTTCACAATATTTTTGTCTCCAGATAC
Organism: Atrichornis clamosus; assembly: GCA_013400975.1. Taxonomy (NCBI): domain Eukaryota; kingdom Metazoa; phylum Chordata; class Aves; order Passeriformes; family Menuridae; genus Atrichornis; species Atrichornis clamosus. Next base: position 511,075 of record WBMZ01004891.1, read on the forward strand.
AAGCATAATGGCTTACGATTTTGTCTGAGCCCTATAGATATTGTCACAGTAGAACTATAACCATTATATTAAAAAATGTCATCGAGTATCCATATCACCTGTATCATTCTTTGCTTCCTTCTTGTAGATCTAAGGCTGTTTAATGGAATGATTTTGAGAAAAAAACCCCCAAACTATTTACCAATTTAATTTGTTAATGCCAGAATTAAATAAAAAGAGAACATTGTGTTTTTATATTAATCATGTGAGGTTGGATACAATTTGTTGTTTCACAACTCTAGCTTTTCCCTCAAGTTCCCAGATGGCACTTCAGAGAGAAAAATTAAGCTTTGAGTTTAGTACTCCAGCTGCCACAAACATAAGTGTAGGTTATGTGACTCAAAAAAATGTATTTTTAAAATTATGTAGATACTTGTTGCACTGTTTGAAACATCCTATTGGCAAGACTATACTAGTTTAACCATACAGAGTGGCAATGGTCCAAAAATACTAACCTGCAAAGGCAGAAAAATTGCTTAATTTGGGTGCAGATGGCTTGAGTTTACATGATACTGCCAAGGTATTTTTATCATTGTAGTCTAGGTCTTTGACAAAATTTAGGAACAAAATGTAAGCACATATAAACTTCAAAGATCTTCTAGATTTGAGCTAAACCCAACATGTTGACATTTCCATGTCTGAGTTCTGAAGCTATCAATTTTAAGGCATTTTAAACCTTTGCATAATTTTGTGTCTGTAAATTGCACTAGAGAAAGTAAACAAAACAGAAGTCTAGAGTGAAGCATCAGAATTTTGGGGTGCTCTAAGGGTAATCCTAAGAGATTTTTTCTGCTGTTTTATTTCCAGTAGAAAAAAAAAAAAAAAAAAAAAAAAAAAAAAAAAAAAAAAAAAAAAATATAAAAANAAAAAAAAAAAAAAAAAAAGAGAAAAAAAGAAAAAAGATTATAAAAAAGAAAAAAGTATAACCATCATACCATTATTAATAAACAACTCTAGTCCTAATTTCAGTGGAAGAATGATGATTTATATGTAATGCGGATCTGTCTCATAGTTTAAAATGCCATGCTAAATTCCTGATGACCAAAATGACCAAAAAAGATAATGACTGTTGGTCATTGTAGGTCCCTTCCAACTGAAATATTCTATTCTGTTCTATTAAGCAACTAAAACCTGACTGTTATAAATAATGTATACCCATCTTGCTCTAACTATTAACACATGAACATACACTTCTTTTGAGTGGGTAAAGTGCAACTGTTTCTGGACATATAATAGAAAATGGGGCTTACAAAAGCCTGAAATAGAAAGTTGTGAAATTTTACCTCAGATGCACGAGTTAGAAGTTCTCATGAGATGCTTATGAATATACAGTCTGCATAAATTATAGGTTAAGGTCCAGAACTTGTTCAGATGGGTTTTTACCTCCTAACAGCAACTTCTTACATTAACAGGTGCTGGGGCCACTAGGTCTATTCTAGTTTTTAATGGTTTTATACTATATGATAATGAAACTACCAGCATGCTTCACAGCAGCACTTTCATCTTGTGTTCATTGTCTCTCTATATATTGTTGCCCAGTACAAAGATATCAAAGTTTTGCCCTTTTGGAGTACCCTTTTTTAAAATGATGAGACATTTCCAGAGGAAAAAGACAACACTTTGAATTAAGATAATAGAATATGACTTTCATTGTAAGAATAACCTCTTTCATCCTTCTTGTGATCTTGTGATCACAGGGTACAGAGATGATGATAGGGGAGGGAATGCACAGAGATTGCACTCATGTGGGAGAAACACAGCACACAATGTCAAAAGACCTTCTCTAAATAGTGCTCCAGTATCTCTATAGAGAAAACACAGCTCATTCAAAATGCAAATCTAACATAAACGTCGGTACAGCCACTTGTCTGAGAATGGAGCAGAAGTGTTTATTTTTTTTTTTCTCTGCTCTGAGGAGTAATTTAAAACAACAATATTCATTCTGTCTAAGCAGTCTCTGGCACCAGAGTATGTATATCAGCAATTGTAATACAGTCATTCACTATTGGCACTTCAGGCCAATAAAGTTTATTTCACTTGGAGTGCTGACATGGCTGTCTGCAAACAAGACTCTGAGAACCAAGACAGCTGGAATGTCATTAAAGAATATTGACTCTCTCGCTTCTTTTTTATCTGTTTCCCTTTGGTGGAACTTTAGTGCATTTAAGAATGCTAGTTGCCTCCCTAAACATGAAAGCAAAACCGGTAAAATCTATTTTTATATGTTCCTCCATGTATATCCCAAATAACAAAAAATTTGTGAAGAAGATTAAACCATGAAACAGATTTGGGGAAGAATAAAAAGGTTTTATACAGTGTCCAGACTGTTGTATCAGAGATTTCATAAGGGCTTTTTGTGAGTTTAAAGCTGGTTGTGTAGGGAGTGACTGATTCTTAATAATTTAGCACCTTTGGCAGGATCAATATGACTAATTTGTTATGTCTGCAGAGCTAATTCCTATTCCTTTGTGAACTGAAGACTTGAAAAATTGAAATACCAATTTAGAAGGAAAATAATTTATAGGGATTAAGGGGAACAGATTGATTGGTTTAGTCTTAAGAAGAATTAATAATCTAAAATTAAGGGGTTCTTTTACAGTTGTAGCATGTGCAACTTGAAGAACTTGCTACTTAATTTTTTTACTGCTAGAAGAGGTTTCTGAAAACCTAACTTCACAACTGTTGCACATTTCAGTTATTTAGACAACACCCTTGCAGTAGCCAACCCTCTTGGTTCTGTGACTGTTTATAGAAGGAGTTCCAAGCACTCCTACTGTGAAGTTACACAGCTTATATAGACTGGAGGAATGTTGGAAGCCGTGTGCCAGTGAAAAGGGAGAGAGTTTGAAAGAAACTGGTCTTCCTCTCCTTTTCTGAACTTTTCAAGTCATTAAACAAAGCTTATCTCACAGTAATAGTGTGTGTCCTTCATAGAGGTTTCCGTGCTGGCTCAGACTCAATAGGAAGTGCCCTGAGAATAAATGTCACAGATAAAGTTTTGCAAGGGCAGAAAGCAGCCACACCCTCTCATTTAGTGAAAGGTGAAGGACCAAATCTAAGGCATGGAAATACCAGACACTGCTACCAGTGATATTCCTATCCATCTGCTCCATGTACTCCATTTGCTCCATGTACCGCCTAAAGCACTCACCTACGCTCAGCTCAGAATCTTTGGTGTGAACGTTCCCCAAATGACAACCTTGGGTCAGCAGTCCTCTCTCTTGTGAGTCCCCATCACAATTACAGGGCAGGACTGGTCTCATGTTCTTTCACATTGATCCACATTTTCAAGATCTTTGAATTAGCATTTCATGCCTCCAGGTCATTCCTTGTGGGACAGAATGCCTGTCTCCCTGCTGTTGTGGATGCACTGTCTGCTATAGAATAGTGGGAAAGCACCTCTCTACAGCATGGATTAAAAGGAAAGACAGAAAAATAGGATGTTTTATGTAGAATGAGAACAAAAGCCAAGAAAAAACATATGGAACAACTGGATCACATTCAAAAGGAAACTTCCAAGAGAAGTTAATGGTGAAATTGACCACTTGTGATGTGTACAGATATTAAATAAAGAACAGAATACTATATTTGGCTCTAGGAAATAGAAAAGCATTATCACCCAAATGTCAGTTAATAGAGTGTCCTAGAGTGGGTCCTGTTTCATAGAAAGGAGAAACAAAGCTGAAGAATCCTTGCAAAATCTTTGAAGAATTCCATTTACGTAGCTATACTATACAATGCAGGGGAATTACCACTTACACAGCTTGAAGAAATGCCAGTATGGACTTGCACTACTTGGTGCAAAGAAATATATTACACTGCCATAATTAAAACACATGTGTAAGATTTAAGTCATCAGTCATTGGTAAAGGACTGTGAAGAACAAATTATTTCAATGTTTTATTAACACCTGAATGCTGGAAGGAAAGTTACACTAGGAGCCATGTCTACTAACATGTTAAACCAGTTTCTTTTAATTTTTTTTTTTTTCAGGAGATTGTTTTCTGGATCTTTTTGGTTGTTTTCTTTTATTTAATAGTTGCCAGATTTGTGGAGAAGACAGGACATTTGGAACCTTTCCTAATGCTTTATATACTTTATTTGCTTGTAAGTACATCAGTAGCACAAGCATGTATATATGTACATGTCCTTAAAAGAAGTAAAGCCTATTATAGCTCAGCATCTGGTGGGTTTGGCTTCTAAAGTGTGCAGAATAACACTCTGTATATTGGGACAGTTATGGTCTTTTTCGTGCAAAAGTAATAACTAAAGTTATCAGAAGAACTGGAATAGTCACTGCAAAGTAAAATTATTTTCATTGTATACAAAGCAATTTTGTTTCTAATTGCAGTGATAGTGGGTTTAATAGATATGTTAAATAAAAGAAAGTAAACAAAAATAATTCTTTATAATGGTGCAAAAAAACCCTGGTTTTACACAAGGATAACTATGATCCTTGGATTATTAACAAGAATAAACAATGCATATTAATGCACTTAATTTTCTCCTTTGAATACATGTGTTAGATGTACAAGCATTCTGCTTTTCACATATGCCTTGAAATTATATAAAATTATATAAACAATAACACTGTATAAGACAATAGGGAATCTAGGTTGTGTGTGCACAGTGAAGAAAAATGATTTTGGATTTAGGATAAACGTAAATGCAAAACTTTCATTCTACAGAAGGAAAAGGATGTTCATGAAGAATCCTGCCCAGTGTAATCCATTAATGAGTAAATGGCAAGTATCAGAAACACTAATTATAATAGAATTTTCTTTTTTCCAACATTACTTTAGAGGGATTTTTTAATAGTCCCTGAATATTCCTGTATCACTCACTGGTGACTTTACGTATTTTAAGTCTCATATTGCATTGTTTCTTGTTTTAAAATCTTAAATGATTAAATAAAGAGATTGCCAGGAAACACATGGCAGCCTTCTAGTCAGGGTTAAAATTCAGAGCTAATTTGACACAAATTACTTACACTCCAGAACTGCTCTTATATTTCAGAGAGTTAACGCAATCTGAAGTTGCAACACACCTCCACAATGTCGCTACTTTTTCTTCTGTACTCCATGGCAAAATGAATATATAATAACTTCAACCTTCAAAACATTAGCCTAGAATTTTTCTTAGGTCTGAAGCACCGAGTAACAAATTAGGACTATGACTGCCAGGCCAACTAAAAAGACAAATTCCATGCTGGGTTCTTCTTCTCAATAGTATTCTATCAGCAATTTTTTCCTAATTAAAGGGCCTCAGCTGACCTAGTACTTCAAGAACCACACTATGGAGATTTTTAAATTTTTAGAAAACTTAATTATAGCAAATAAATTTACCAGCAGAAACAAATTGATTACTAACAGAAGCTACCACCATCCCAAACTCCTTGTGTTCCAAACAGAGAAAATTAAAAGGCTGAAATAAACCTACTGGTAAAATTATTTCTGTCTACATCTAAAATAAAATACAACCTTGAGAGTGGTGAAAAGGTCCTAAAAACATCTTGTGCCAGATTTTCCAATGGCTGTTGTTTGTCAATAGCAATAAAATCCCAACTGCATATTGTCCCAAATTCCTAGTGAATCCAGGCTTTTGTTCAGTTTTGCATCGAATATAACGGCAAAACATCTGGGTTATAGTAGCTCTAGAAACTTTGTTTTGACTGATCTATTCTACATATATAATTAGGAAAATCATGGTGAGTCCATGGGGTTTTTTATACAGTATATTGAAAATGGTCATAACTAAATTACAAAAGCTGCTGAAAAAATTGTGTGTGCCTAACACTCACAAAGGAACCTGTTGTAAATAATTCTTTTCTTTCTGGAAAATACATTATTATTTTAGTTGGTTCAGGAGTTTTCACAAGGTTCCTTGAAAGGAAAATTACTGAATAAAGAGGAGCTACAAAGGCTTGAAAATGAGCCATGAAGTGCACATTTTATAAGTTCTGTTCAGTATGACTTCATCATATTGTAGTTCACTTCTGGCAGATCATTCACATCCTTTAGATACCAAGTAGTAGCTCCCAAGTCTGTATACAACTTGAAGACAACCAAAGCGCTTCCCTCATGCCTACACCCCACAATACAACAGAAATGGGTGCAGGTGGCTGGGGGAGGGCAGAAAGAAGAAACAGAGACAGCTCTGTGCCCCCTGGACATGGAGCAACCAGGGCCTTGCAGAGCTGGTGTCATCTCTTACCTGTGAACTATTTCTAGAGGTCCCGTTCCTCTTGGTTGTGGATATACCTCTTGTGACTCAGACACATGAAAATTTTCCTGTGCGTCTCACAGGACAAGTTAAGTTGCATACTTGTCTCAAAAGAATTTCCTTGTAATCTCAAATTCTTTCAAAATTATGTTTCATTTCACCTCTTAGGAAAGGTCAGCAGTAGCCTGTTAGCCAATTCTGCTTTGTACTCTGCTGTGTGAGTAATTATGTTGAAGCACAAGGTATTTATCCTGGTAGAAAAAAGAAATTACTAATTACCAGAAAGACTTAATTGCACTACTTTTAAATCAATATAAAATATTTAAATTATTTCTATTATCTCTACCTCACAGAATTCTTTCTCTTAAGTCTATTTTGTCAGCTTTTTCAATTAGTTTAGCAGATCTGATCAATAGATCAGTTTCCATATATAGAATCAGCAAAGCAGAGCCTTCTAAATTACACAACTGACTGAAGAATAGACCTTTTCAGCTCATTAGACCAATTATAGAAAACTGTATTTGATTCACAGGCTTTATAAAACTTTTCTCAGATGACAGAATTTTCCTCTCTATTAAATTTAGCTTAATAGTAGATTATTTTGAGACAAGTAAAGAAACAATCTCTAGCTTTCCACCAGAGACTGATAAGCCAATTTGTTTCACTTAGCTCTGAGAGTGCTGAGAATGTCTTCACACTTTCTAAGGCTCTGGATTTTGCCATGGAAGCGTAGTCTTACGCTGGATGAAACTCCAGCACTAAACCCTAAAGGAGCACAGAAAGCACACTGGTGCAAGTAAAGGGGGAATATAGAGCACTTCCTCTAATCCTCGGCCCTTCATGACTTTAGATTCATTGCCTCCTGATAAGAAAGGAAGCAGATGACTTTATTCAGGAGCACTGGCCAGTCTTTGTCCATTCATTCCTTGTCCCATACTTCTGGGTAAGGAGTAAGAAGATGCTAGTACTACACACTATAGTTAATTTTGCTTTCTACCCATTGTAGTTTAATTGCCTTAGGAACTTGCAAATTATTTCATGTCCTACAGATATACCACACAGTATGGTATGTAATACATCCATGAGGCAAGAACATTTTTCACCATAAAGTGATTGTTCTCGATGGAAATCTACATTTGTAAAAATAGCGTGCTCAGGGAGGATACATAATTTGCGAAAGAAGGAAGCCTTTTGCAGTAATAGAACCTTGGAAAATGGCTCTAATTCTCTCAAAGGCAGGTCATTTAATCTAACTAACTGTTGCTGCAGAGCTGTAGAAAAGCAAGTATTTCTGGGTAACTTGACCAGAGGGAAAACAATTGGGCTACATTACTGAACTGTAGTAATATGTTTTCTTGGCAGCAGACCTACCTCTGTGGTTACCGCCGCATATAATGTACCCTCTTTAAGGACTAGAGGCTGGAAAAACAAACAATTCAGAAGTGTACTGTACTGAGTCCCACACACTGAACACATCTTAGAAAACTGTATTTCAGTTGTGAATTCATAAGTTTGCTTTACCTCATTTCACACGTACTCAGACCTGTTGGTTCAGACACTCTATTTTAGATTAAGAGAGAATTTAGTTCATTTTTCAAAGCTCAGCTAAATCATTACTGAATTCCCCTAATTCATTGGCAAAATGATGGAAAAAAAAGCAGTGAGGAAGCATGACAAAAAGACCAGTGAAAAAAACAGGTATTATGGATATACAAGACACACACACTTGTAGCTAATACCTCTTCTATGCCTAAATGCACATGAAATGCTGCTAGAACTTTATTATTATTAAGACTGAAACATATATTGTTCAGAGTTTAGAACAAACACCTTTAAGATTACCCACCAAACTCTAATTCACCCTTTTTTATATATTTACATTAAGACATTAACCGTAATTACGTGACTATATGCTCTGGTTTTTAAGGACATTTTATTGCTTAATGCAAATGATAGAAGATGGTTACTCATTTGAGAAAATGTCTAAAATTGTGGTTTAGGTTAATCAAGTCTAGTTATTAATGCAAAAGACCAGTGTATCAGGTTTTATCTACTTCCAAGAATCCTTATCCTACATGTAGGCAGAATATTAATTTTAAGGTGAATACTTCTTATACTGTTCAATACTAGAGATTAGTACTTGATCACTTCACAAACATTCCTAAATTTGCTTCTGCAACACCCCTACTAATCAAGGGCGTTTCAACCTCCAATTTGCAAATGCAAAAGCAGGGTAGAAGAAAAGGGTTAGATGTTCAAAGGTCAGAGCATTCATGGGTACTTCAAGTTGCCAGCTTGTGACATTTATTTAATTTTCCCAAGAGGGTGATATGCAGCTCTTCATGTTTTTCAAGTTCAAGTTCCAGTAAGTTTAATTGTAGTTCTGAGTGTAGAGAATATCTCATAGGTTCTTATGTCTCATGTTGACCATCTAGAACATGAGGACATGCAATTAGTGATGACCTCAGAAAAGTTTGGTTTGTGTGACCTCCTTAGCATCACACAGATAGGAAGAAGGAGGGAAGAAATGAATTTCCTCAGAACCATATTCAAAGATCTGAATCAGGAAATCCTCACTTTTCTTTTTTATGTCTCATTTGAGTTACAAGCAATCTCTTAATAATAAGGCCTGATTCACTCTTTGAATATTCCTCTTATGCCCTAATTTCATGAGGATTCTTGTGGAAATGATCACATCAATAAAGACTGTTTCACAATATTTATGTATAAGGAGGCTGAATTAATACTACCCTAACAACTTTTTCTTGGAATTTTGTAACATCTGAGTACCTCAAGTTTTGGGTTTGTTTTCTTTCTTCTGTGTGGGTATGTATCAATGTACAGGTTTTCTGTGTGGGACTTCCTTTCAGCTGCAACCTGAATATAGAGACACTCCCTCTCTGAGTATCACCGTGTCTCCCATGTGTCCTGAGCACGGATCAGGGTCTTGAGCTAAAAGACTAACTCACACATAGCAGTTGCAGAGTTTTATGCTCTGTGCACAAGAAATAAGTGTAAATGTCACCCACATAAAGTAGTTTTACTAGCAGATAGAAGAAGAAATTTGCTGATAGAAGAAATCCGAAATTAAAATCAAGGGTCCATCCTGGACTCTAGCAGGAGCACTCCAGCCATGAGTAATTTTTTTGGTCCTCTCCAAGCATTCTATTGCCATTTCATCATCCTGATCTCTTGTTCCCTCCTTTTTTCCTCTTTACCCTTAGACCCAACATGGCTGGTTTGCTGTTTCCTTGACTCTTTTGAAACTACTAAAACAAAAGTAACAACAAAACCTCTTCTGCTTTACTGTTCCTACAATCTCCTTTTCACAGACTGGTTTTACAGTCAGTTCCCACAGTACTTGATCTTTTCCATTCCGCCTAAGTTTTCCAAGTGTTCCTACTTCCAGCCTGCTGTATCCTGTTGCAGATTTACTCTTTGCCTCAGAACACTGTCTAATATCAGTGGTCATTCTTTTCCAGCAGAGCAAATGGCGTTTTCTCCACAGCTTCCTTAATTCATGCTATCTTTCTTATCAGACCAACCTATACTTTGTCTCTTCACCAGCTTCTGGATGCAATTGCCCACACACCAGACTCCAGTCTCCAGTCTCATTCTTCACTGCAAACCTCGTGTAGTTTTGTTTCCTTCAGGCATCCAGTCTTATGCTTGATTAGTCCAATTTTCTGTTTTACGACTGTCAATCCTAATTCTCCTCCTCCCCAATCCTATTGTTGCTTGTATTTATTAATTAATGCAGTGTTATTCCTCCCTCACTCCTCTGCCTTGTGTTTTTCTTTATACTGCTTGGAGACGAGCCTGAGAGAGGGCCAGGGGCAGATTATTCATACTACACAGGATGGGCAGGTTCTCTGCCTGTGGTTGTGGTGGAAGACTCATTATTCCTGCTAAGACATTCACATAGGAATGATCAAACACAGGTTTTCTGGAGAATAAGCCAAAGCAGGCCCTAGAGAAGACAGATGCAGCAGGCAGATGTACGGTGCACACATTAGTGTGCTTATATGGTAAAGGTCTGGTACAGGGTGAACAATCTTGTTAAATAGCAGAGGTAAAAAAAGAAAAGCAAGCAAAAGAAAGCAAATTTATGAATCATTGGCTCTTCCTGTACTGCATAATAGATTAGGTATGTTGGAATCCAGAGGATGCAAGTACAATGTATTTTTGTTGTATATATTCTACACCCCTATAAATAGATGAGGATAAAAACTTGCAAGGTTTTATTACTCTCAGAAATCCTTAGTGATGTTTTGCCAATACATGGCAAGAGAATACATGTATTAGCATGTGTCTGCCAGAGTGCAAGTGGGTTAGAGCTCTACTCTATACTCTGGACTTAGTCCTTAGTCATTCTCTGAAAAGAAACAGTGCTGAAGTTCCTGAACAGCAGATTTGCCAGTCCCAAGGTCCCTGAGATTACAACAGTGACTAAAAGACCAAACTGGCAAATGCTAACCAAACAGGTCCAAGTTCAGGTAAAAACAACTCTTTATGGCTTTTCTGAGTTTTCCCATTTGACCTGTTAAATCCAGACAGATTTAAAAACTAGACAAATCTGTGCAGCCTTTCCTGAGAGTGGTAAAAGGTACATCCCTGATAGAAAGACTTTTTCCTTTTCCTTCAGATAACTTCTACTTTCTTTCAAAGGATACATTTCTCTTGTTTAATATGAACAAAGCAATATACTTTCTCAAGCTTCATTTTCAGAAATATCCAAATCATTATGACTTAAATTAAAATATATATAAAAATAATGTAATATGGCCTAAGAAACACAACCAGCTTTTGAAATGTCAGCTCAATTATTTAAAATGCAACAAAATTATAGGTGGCAGAGTGCAACATCATATAATGGGAATCTTAATAAAAGACAGTGTTACCACTTCCATCTCTAACACTGAAACTAATTTAGTATGTTCTTTTCCTAGAGGGTGTTTTACCTATTTTGCAATTGTTTCTACCTGTGTTTGGTTTTCTAGCTTTTATCACTACTGAAAAAAAAACTCCAATAGACAACAAACAAACAGAAACAACTCAGTGTTTACATTCAGAAGTTGCAAACAGGACCATAATTAGTGGAAACTGAGCTGTAAAAATATTAAATAGAAACAGTTTCCCGTCTGCATGGCTATAGAAGGGATTACACTTTACAGAACAGATTAGTTTTAAGACTCTCTTCTAGTGAATCAAACCACCCAAAATTCCACAGTAGCAAGAATATGCAGCATCAGCAAATTCACACTTCTTTTTTCTTTTGGTTTTTTTTCATATAGGACATATTTGGGGGTAGAGGGAGTAGACAATGTTTCAATTTCTTTGTTTTCTCTTCTAAAATATTTTAAAACAACTCTAAATGCTTATGAAATCTCTTTCAATAATCTGCTTTCGAAGGTCTTGTCTACAAAGGGGTTTATTGACTGGCATAGCTCTAGCCCTTTCATAGACTCACTAAAAGGTTTCCCCCATAGTGCCTCACCCCAGCACAGCTTGTATTTCAGCAAAACCACAGTTGTAAATCTCCTGTAACATTTTTCAAAAGCCTGTGTTGCCAGCCTGCTGTTTCCATTATCATGCTCCTGTTCAAATCTTGACATGGCCTGGGTTATGGGACCTGGTCAGACTCTAACAGCTGGATGCAAAACAGCTCAGCAGAGAGTGGAAAATCAAACAGTAGGAAAGATCTGAGGAACGCTGGGAAGATACAGGTGGCATAGCTCTCACAAGTAGATAACCTTGGAAGGTTCCTTACTCTCTGTCTGTCTAAAACCTCTTTTATCAGTTTTGCTCAGGGATTAAATACTTTGCTTTGGAAAAATTAAATCAAAATGAGATGGAAAATAAATCAATGGCATTTGGAAGATTAGGATGCATTTAAATGCTAGACTTTTTGTCTGCCTAATTTAAATACCTACTTTCCCTCTCAAAATATATTTGTGTGTATACTCATGAACTTATATACATATGTGTGTATGCATATACTATTTTGTTTATGTAAACCCTGATTTGCACAGTGATAGTGGAGTCAATTATTTCCAGTGAAAAGTCTTTGAATTTTTTCTCTCAATTATACCTATTTACATGTGATAGCAAACCTCACAATATTTAATCTAGTTCTCCTCAAAATACTCCTTAAAGCGAGTTCTGCAGCTCCTGTGGCTGGAGAACTAAACTACAGAGAGCAACATTCTAAGGGATTTACAAGAATAATGTCTGTGATGTAATAGGAACTGAAATAGGATGAACAAGCACTTCAAACGCTTCCTGGTTTTTGATATTAAAATAAAGGCACAATGAAATGTATCTTTTAACTTAAATATCAGCAGATGCAATATAAAAATGAATATTCTAGAAATTAAAAATTCTATGATTCAAAGTGATTCTTAAGCCTTCACTTTTAAAAGATTTAAATCATAATAAAGAAGTAGACATGTTTGTAAAACCCTCTGAAAATTATATGAATCATTTAAAGAATCCTTTTGTTCTTTTGAAGACTGAATTTGGACAGATTTTTTTTCCCAGTTGTATCCCCAGATCTCAAGCTCCTTCCAAATTGTACTCCTCTTCTCTTAAGTGAAAGTTCATTATTTTAAGACTGGGTCTAATTGTCTCTGTGCAAGTCCATACCAATTACACCGTTCAAATTGTATTTTACTGACGCTGAGAACATCAGATAAAAAAAATTAAACCTGGGTATTGCTGAAAAGGGCAAACTGCCATAGCAAAAGCAGAAACAAAAAGGAAATGAGGATGTTAGGGAGTTTAAAAATAAGTTCCCACCTGTACACCTGAACTATATATTCTTTCCTGTAAATGCTAAAGGTTTCAATCACCTTACCTAAAATGTTATAGACGTTGTCTATTGCTACCTTTCTAAAAGCTCCAGAAGCTTATAGTTCAGCTAAGCTCTGGAGAAGTGTGAGAGTTTTGTACTGCTAAGTACCTATGGGCATCCTTCTGTTCTGTCATAAGGGATTCTGGTCAAATCTGGTACATCTGAGAACATTTTCAAAACTGTTTCTGTTAATGTCTGAAAGCACTTTAACCAGACTTTGGGCTTTTTACTTTGCTTTTTCACCAGAGGGCAACTGAAGTACAGAGAGTTGAAGAGAACCACAGCATTCTTAGAGACTGGGACCTAAATGCCCTCAGAGAGGAACAAGCCTGAAAATTAAATAATCTTTTGCTAACAGATGGTCTTTCATGTGATAGATGAAACAAATGAATAAAAGAAGATGCAGAAGTTAAAAAAGAAGTTCCCTCTGTTGAATTATTTCTAAGGCATGTAGAACATTTCTCTTTGCATTGCTCTCAAAAGTATTAAAACACTTACGGAAATAAATATAAAAAAATAGGAAAAAATGCCATTGTACACTTGTTTTGCTTTTCTTTGACTTTTTTTTTAATCACAATCGAATTCACCTGCACTTTTAATCTGCTACAAAAAAAACATTATTATGTTCTAGGTACATTTTTAGCACTCTTCTTCCAGTGTAAGACCTTTACACAGACTTTATTGAATACTTTCTATTTCTTGTATTCTAAATGAGTTAGCTCAGAAGTCCTATTCTTTCATCCTATGTAGATCAGACTGTTTAGTCTCAGCCAACTTCTCAGTAACCCAAAAGCCCAAAGTGAGGTCATCCATCTTACGTGAAGTTATGCAGGTATCTCTGCTGTCACCCGTTTTGTTCAGTGTGTGCATGAGGTTGGCTGGGTAATTAGAATTAAAATCTGTCCAGCACTGAAAAAGATCAATGTTTCTTTCTCAGCAAAACAGCAAACCCAGATGGCAATGTCTCTGCCTTCACAGCGTCTGGGTGCAATTGAAACTTGGCACTCAGTTCATATAAAGGAGAGATAATTGATGGGGACAAGAGGAGAAGGAGGTGAGCAGCAAAAAGGAATGTCAGGAATTGCTTTTTTCTCCTATAATCATAACTATAGCTCATCTTTATCAAATAAATTCATAGTATAGAGCTCTGCTATGTAACTAATTGTACTTCGTGTTCTTCAACTACATGGGTCTTGAGTACTTCTTCTATCTTATGTCAAAACCACTCTTTAAAATGCATAGTTTCTTGCAAGAGAGAAAATATCCCAACCAAACAGCAAACAAACCAAGGTTATTTTTGTAAGTGCTTCAGCAGGCAGCATGCTGATTCAAATCTGTACATACTTGGGTTGTATTTACTCAAGAGACAACCCTTTAGTGCATGTGTTATTGCAGCAGTTCACTCCAAATGTATCACAAGAGCAATGTCCAGACATCAGACAAGCAAGCACTTGATTTGGAAACCGTGGGAGGTGCTACCCACGTGTCCCATCACTCCCCGAGGGTTGACGTGACAGATGGACATCATGCCAGTCATTAGAATATGTGTGTTGTTTCTTTAACATTGTTCAGCATAAATTTCATAGCAGAAGGCTTTATACAGTGCAAGCAATGTAAACATATCCTTATACAATTTTAGAGAAGCACAATATATTAAAAAAATAAACTCATTCCTCTGGCTATTCTGAAGTGTCTAAACCCAGAGAATTTCAGTTATCAAGTCAAAGCTTTGGAACCACTAGCCTCTCCTCCCAGCAGCACATACTCATTTAGACTCGACACTGTTGTAATGCCATCACACAGCTTGTATCCTGCTATCTTGGGACTGTCATAAGCAGACAGGCTCCTGTCTGCTCAAATTGTAATGTTTTTAAGTATCCTGGGTCAACCATTAGCCTGTGACACAGCCCATATTGTCCTCATGCGTATGAATCAGTGAACAGTTTTCATATGCATCTCAAAGTAAAAGGTCCTCAGGGAAAAGAGCCTGAAGCAAGGAATTTCTGAAAAATTGAGTTGACTTTGCTGAAACACTTTCTCCTGCACAAATTTTAAACCAATTTTGAATTTCACAATTCATATCCAGTGTCATCACTCATCAGACAAAATCTATGCAGTTGAGAAGGATAAGAATAAAAATATAATAAATTTCTTGATCCTCTCATTCTGCACCTGAAATAATTAAAAAAGTCTGTGTGGACTAACCCAAGATGGAGGGACAAAATTAAAACATATCAATATACATTCTTTTATACTCACATACTGCTACACTTTCTTTTCTACACCACTTTTCAAGTTAATTATCTCTCTCCTAGACCATTAACAAACAAAAAGGAATAAACATCTGCATCAGCAATAATTTTTCTGCTTTCTATGACTTTTAGCTAAATGTATGTTTATTATGTAGAAGCAGTAGGGCATGTTAATTTCCCTTGAAAAAAAATGACAATCAGCAAAGAAGACATGGATAATGATGTGCATGTATCTGCTTATTAATGCTCTCCACGGCACCTTGCACAAGCAGCATTTCTGGTAGCCCTGTGTGAAAGTTACTGTTGGTGCAGACAAGCCGGAGGTACAGAGCACTTCCAATTTCAATAATTGACTACAAGGTCTACTTCTGTAGTCCCTCTTGGGAGTTCATGAGGACACGCATCTGGCACAATGTTAATCATATTTGTTCTGACACACAGCAGTACACTAACTATTTCCCCTAGCAGATTACTTTCTATTAGCCTATATAAAAATGGCTGACATCTTCAAAATGCTAATGAGAGATATATCAATTTTTATAAGAGCTTGGATGGCTACCAAGTATTTTTAAATGTACTCAACAGATTGTGAAATACATTCAGTATATGGTTATAAATGCAATATGTTAACTTTCTTTGTTGTAGTATGCTTTGTAATCTACTCTGGCAGAGATTAAATATGAGTGGATGAACAAATGTCCCTAAAATATTGGTTTATTCTTTTGCCTAACTCCTTGTTTTTCTACAGCTATTTCTTATATGCTAATTGAAAAAAATATATTTTTAGAGTAGCTACATCAGCTTGCACCACAGAGAAGACTGGCCAATTGCATTTGGAGCCAGAAAATGAAATTATGATTGGATTACAGAAATAAAACTCTAAACCCATTGGAATGTGGAAATACTTTTCCTTTCTTTTTACACTGTGATGAAAATGTTCCAAAATTATGCCTCTACCTATTCTCTTTTAAATATTTTCCTAACAGAATATCTTCCAATTTAAGGGTAATTGGATCTTATAGTAAGCTTTATCATAACTGAGACACCAATATCCACAACTGAGTATAATGAGACACACACTCATGAACAGATTTACCTTCCAAGACATAGATCCTGGATTAGAGCTGTGATATACTATTGCTTGAACAAAATTAACTACAGACACACACACACAAAATTATGGCTTGAGTTTCCTTCTCTACACATTCTAATCTGACTGAAGCTAAAAAAATGAAGAAAATGAAGCAAAGTAAAGCAAAGCGGAGTGGGCAGAAGAAAAAGAGGAAAGGAAGGAGGGGAGGAAGAGAGAGAAGAAGAGAGGGAGAGAGGAAGGGACAGAGGAAGGGAGGAAGTGATGAAGAGAGAAAGGAAGGCAGGAAAGCAGGAAGGCAGGCAGGGAGGGAGGGAGGGAAGGGAGGAAGGAAGGGAGGAAGGAAGGAGGGGCTGAGAACACTATAAAGTGATCAAAACAGTGTGGTTTATCTTGTTTTCCAGAGGATCTGCAAGACATACTGATTTTGCAACATGGCCGAAAATTTGATGAGATATTGCTTGTTGTGACATCAATTCTAGTGAGAAGTGGAATACTCTGTAGCAAATTCAATCCTAAGAGTTGCAATATTGTCTTTTCTAAATCTGATGTTGTGAAGTATAACAACTTAGTAAAAATAGCTTTTTAATAGAAAGAGGTAATGTCTTGATTTGCAAGACAGTGAATGTGTTCAGAAAGTGTGCAGCTTCCTGAACAAGGTTTAATTATTACATACAAGTCCAGGAAGTGTTTTATATTCTTTTTATTTTGTAATAATCAAAACAGTAATGTTGAAAGCATCACAAAAGGTAGAGTAAATGCATACATGGCAGAAGAAACAGCATTACTTTTAGCATAACAAATAAAGGATAAATTCTAAAAAAGCTCAAAATGCTTAGCCAAGGTAATAATTTTGTGCTGCATAAAAACCATAATGATCGTGTCCACAAAAGTATGCAGCAAACTAAATAATTTAGATCCCAAAGTTATCCTGTTCTTGGTAGAACATAACAAAGAGTTTTCTATTGTATTCATACTGAAATAAAAATATTTTGGATTGCTGTAAATGAAGACTACATCATATAATTTTTTAGATTTTTACATTCATTCTGAAAAAAGACCAGTTATAGGCAAAATCACTCCACTTTATTTCTAAAGGCTCAGCTGTAAATCTAAAGAACTTGACATACAAACATTTCTAGATTTAGGAACAAAGTTGTGATGTTTCTACCCTTAGCCTTTGGTACTGGTCTCCCAGAGGCTTCTGCATCAGGAACATCCTCAGAAGATAGAAATGGATGTCAGCACCTCAGCCATTATAGTTTATAACCCAGTGTATTAGCTCAAACTTACCTTCAGTAATGGCTTCAGCTATAGCTTCAGGTTGCACTCTGGCACTGTTGTGGTGTGGACATGTTTTATTGATTCTGCTATGGGAACAGGAAGTTAGGAGTGGTTAAAACTTCACTCATGTTGGTAGGAGACAGCAAAACTCCCATCAGAACATCAGTCTTTCAAATCTGTTGATTGGTGTGGGCTAAAGCAACATTTCTGTGAAGAAACCATTTCCTAGCTTGGCCACAGATGCTTCAGAAGATTTATGAGGTCTTGTTTTCATAAACAAAATCCTGAGAAGATGTTCTTCCAGTACTAAGGAGATGAGTAAGGACATCTGCTTTAGAAGATCTCACAGGCACAAGAGCAGGGACTTGTCATGAAGGAAACGGTGCAGCAGCCACCCTGAGAACAGTCTCTTTGCGCCTGTGATACTGGGACAGAGAAGTCACCAAGCAGCCTGTGCATTGCTGCATGAAGGGAAACACTCTCATAGCTTATAAATAGATATTGACAAGCAATAAAGAGTAGTTTGGTAACAGAAAACATACAAAGTTACTAGAATATGTAATGCTAAGAACAGGATGATGGGGAGACATGCAAAAAGTAGAGATTTCTCTTGGGAATGCATGAAGTTTTTGCTATGCTAATAGTATGAATTGTGCAGAGATGTTCCCAACTCTTTGCTAGAAACCTCAGTTTTGATTTGTACGTCAGACAACTTGAAGCTGAGTGCAGACACTAATGGGCTACTTCATCACCAGAAATAAAATAATGCATGTCCGTGTTTGAAAAAGACTGGTAAAAATACATTTAAAGTAGATGAAGACAAAGCCTGCTATAAAGAATTTTCAATGTGCTCACATGAAGAGTAAATAACCATAAAAGTAACTTGAGGTTCCAGTTTACTGAGAATTCCTATGAAAGACATTTTCCTCTTTCCAATAATATTCAGATTTCAGGCAAATATTAATAACTTGGCCACTGAAGGAATTTTAAAATACCATTCAGAACACCAAGTTCTATGAAAAGCTGAAGTAGTCTGAGGCTGAATCAAACACAATGCTCTTGAAGAAATGTCTCTATTATACTTTATAAAGTATGTTTCTTGTTCTGATAAGCATTTTTACGCTACAGTAATATGTGATAAATAACTAATAAAAATGAGCTATTACTGTATATAACAACACAAAACTAATTGGTTCTAGTAATGGGATTATAACTGATTTTTTTGTATTAATTTTCGCTAATACAGAGCTGGTATTTACTGTATAATTATTTTCTTAATCAGTTTTTTTCTTATTTTTTTCTGGGCACATTAAGCCAGACACACAAACCATTACAAAATCTTTATGGCAAATATCGCTTTGGCATTTCACTGCACAGCTGTGGCCCTTGAAGCTTGTTGTGGTTTGACCCCAGCCAGCAACTCAGCACCACACAACCATTTGCTCACTTCCTTCCTGGTGGGATGGGAGAGAGAATCAGAGGGGTAAAAGTGAGAAAATTCATGGGTTGAGATAAAGACAGTTTGATAGGTAAAGCAAAAGCCTTGTGTCCAAGAAAAGAGACACAGGGCATTATTTAATTTCCCATGTGCACGCTGGTGTTCAGTCACCCCCAGGAAGGTAGGGCCCTGTCACACGTAATGCTTACTTGAGAAGATAAATGCCATCACTCTGAACATCCCCTCCTTTCTTCTTCCCCCAGCTCTGTATGCTGAGCATGATGCCATGTGGTCTGGAATATCCCTTAGGTCAGTTGGGGTCAGCTGTCCTGACTGTTCCCTCCCAACTCCTTGTGCACCCCCAATCCACTTGATGGTGGGGTAGTGTGAGGAACAGAAAAGGCCTTGACTGTACAAGTACTGCTCAGCAACAATGAAAACATCCCTGTGTTACCAACAGTGTTTCCAGCACAAATCCAAAACACCGTCCCGTAGGAGTTACTCCGAATAAGGTTTACTCTACTCTGCTCAATACCAGTACAAGGCAGTAGCACACCTGGTAGAACTGTGCCAGGAGAAGAGCAAACATAAACTGTTGAAAAAGTAACAGTTTACTGTTGACCCTCTTGCTGAGTTCAACTAATTTGCTGATAACTTGTTCTTAAACTCTGTACCTGTTGAATATAAACCATTGCCTTATTATAACTGTGAGATAGACAAATTGCTGCAAAAAACAAACAAAGTCCGATAAGGGAACTCAGCTGAACCAGTGGTTAGCTGATTACCTGTGATGGGACCTCTTCCAGTTCATAGCTGTTTGGGCACGTGGATAAAGTACTGAAGCATGAGAAATGGTTATCATGCAGGCTGGATGGACGTTTTTTGCAGTAGATACATTACTTAGTGAAAGTCATCATCTCTGCATTGAATAAATTATTTTAAATAACTTCTTCATATGCAAATTTACCTTATTAAACACTGTTCATTAAGTGATGTATTTGAAGAGTAGTAACACACGTTAATTGGGACAATTTGTTAAGGATCATTTTTTGCTAATATTTAAGCACTTTTGGCTCTGGTCCTGCAAAAACTACTCTCTACTGATGGCACCTGTATTTTTGTGGATTCCAACTGAAAGGAATAAGGCTGAGATTACATCTATACAACTGTCATAAAATAAGACTATGTCTCCTCTCTTAAACCATGGTAATTATGCATGACATGGTCAATTTTACTACTATCAAACACACTTAGGCTCTGTGACAGGAATATCACATGCAAACTACTGCAGTTCTGAACTATGCTACTTCATTCAGCATGGCCAAGAAGATTTGGACAAGGAAGAATTGCTATATTGTGTACATGTTCTATATAATGTATGTATTTATGACAGTGAGTCTACTGAAAACAGAAAGCACTTCAGGATGTATTTTTACTATATTTTTGAGGCACTCTTAAGATACAGGGTTCTAAGCTGTCATTTGAAATACATGCTGCTGGAGACAAGCAGTGATATCAAAGCAGTGTCTTTAGTCCTTTGAGTGTGATGTAGGCAGCCTAAGCTTGTGGGGTTTAGAGCATTCCGTACTGTGTCAGTTATCAAGGCCTCCAAGGAGAAGGAAACTATGGAAGAATGCTTATAACCATGTGGATGAGTATGTAACATAATGGCAAATGAACCAGTGGAACAAAACACGAGTAATCTGTGCTTCTTGAATGGGCTTTACTCTTGCTTTTGTGCCTGGGGGTCCCTCCTGGACAACACTAAATAAATAAATAGAATGCAAAATTAAGCAAAATTTCAACTATAAGGCTGGGCAGAAGGAGGTGTTTATTCACCTGTTTTTTCTTTTTTTGTCCTCATTTTCAAAGACTTGGTATGTTGTGGGGGGTAAATATGAACATTGGACAGTGGTGTGGCACACAGTTTACATGACAGTGATTTGAGTGTAGGACACATACAAATAAAATATAGGGGTTGATAAATATGGTAGACATTCAGTGTGTTAACTGAAAGATAAAAAAAATTGAGTGTTAATCCAGTGAGTTCAACACACTCTACAAAGGAGGCTGATATTAATATCTCAGTTTTACAAACTGAGAAACTGAGAAACTGAGACAAAAATGTGAGTCAATTTGACCATCTTATGTTACTTTCTGTCATTGTAACATCAAATCTAAGTTTCAAATTTAATATCCTTTACCCATGATTTTATGAATATTTTTCAATGGACTTGTGGAAATTTTATTTTGGAGAGCAAAGCTCAAATCCTGTCTTTGTTTGACCCTTTGCTTGAAAGAAATGAAAATTTCATTTTGCAAAGAGAGTGGTCAATTGAAAAAATAACAGGTTATTCTGATTTGCCAAATTTCTCCTATTCAAGTTGCTCCACTCTCCTTAGATAACTGAATTCTTCAGGAAAATCTTCTAATCATTTTTTGTTCACTGCAATTTCTCTGTCCATAAGAAAAATTTACAGAAAACTCATGTCAAAAGGTTTTTAACACAGTTAGTTACAACACCTTTCAGACAGGAACGTCTGGTTCAGTGTCTGCTTCAGATGAAAGAACTCTATATTTGAATCTGAATCGCTTATCTGCCAGGTACATACAAACTTTAATAACTCTGCTATTTAGAAAGGGTAGTGTCCTTGCACAGCACAGAAACTCTTACTAAGACCAGAGAAGAGTGACTTCAACATGCTTGTTTTAAACAGTAAAGGCAGTTGAGTTTTCCTGCTAAAATCAGAAAATATCAAATTCCACAAAGTTCAAAAATTATTTCAGAATAAAAGGAAAGTATCTGCATTCCACAAAACATATAGAAAAAATGTAAAAATTCACTAGAGGCTTGTTCCTATTGAAATTACATGAAAACCTCTACTTACATAATGGAGGATTTTTTTACAATACTGACTGCCTACCCAACACCTATAGATTTTCTAGATTTATCTACATTTGAAAGTAAAAAATAGTTTTTTAAAATATTATCCTGAGCTGTGGCAAAAGCCACAGAAGAAAACAAATTCTATGACTATTCTTCATAGACTTTCACTGCTCCACTGTTTTAAAATTATTTACTTTATTCTCATCTATTTAGATTAAGACATTAAAATCACCATCAGTCTTAGATAATTCTTGAGAAGGAAGAAAATAAGGCTACTTCAAACTTCTCAACTGACCTGCAGAAGCCTTTGGTGCTATTCCACAATGTCTTTGTTAGCGTGACTCACGGGGAGCCATGACTGATCACTCAATTAACATTTCTTGTTCTTGCAGCTGCAGCAGACAGCCCCAGATGTTCCATGAATAAAATAATTCTAGTGTCCCTGAGAGTGTCAATCTTTATTTGTCACTTCTCTTCCTGAATCTGCTAGAGCTCATCCTGTTCTAAAACTAGTCTATCCACCTTTTTGCCTGAGTGGCCTGTCCTGTAGGATACCCCAAAACAGAGGATGTAGCCATTCAAAGAGTTGTTCATTTCAAGGCTACACAGATGAAAGGAGATATCCTTGAACAGATTTGCAGTCAAGACACTGTTTGCAATTTACATTTTAATAGTGGCCAATTCCTAAGAATTGTTAAGTACTTGATTCCATTTGTTAGTGCCTCATACATTTCAGGATTTAGACCCCTGTACCTGAAGAATGCAGGGCAGCCCAAATAAATGCACAAATTATCCTCAAGGGTCCTGGGCCTGAGCTGTAGATTTTGTTTCTGTTCTTCTCTGTTTTACCCTCTACTTTCCCTTTTGTAACAGTCAAACTGGAAATAAATTCCATGCAATCCCAGCTACAATCCTGAAGAAGACTGGCACTAAATACTAAACTTTTTTGTTCCAAATAAAGCATTCTCCTCAAAACAGATTCATGTTCTGCATTAATTAACACAAATACTTTTACATTCATGAGAATTTTTTTGTCAGATTTCTGTCTGACTTTCTGTGAATTCTACAGAGAACTGTAATATCATATTATTTAGACATCCCCAGTATGATGCCATAGCTGAGCTGGCATGTTATTTTCTCTTTCCAAAGAATTTAAAAGAATAAAAACAAAGTAAGACAGCAATAGCTAGGAAATCACATTACTGAATAGTAAAAAGGTCTAAGTGGGGCAGACCTCAGAAATTCAGAATATATGAGTGTAAGTAGTCAGGATGAACATGAGAAGGAAAGAAAATGGAAGAACATCTGACACCACAACTGAAATAGAAAGGTATTGTTTAGCAGTGTTTTAAAAGAAATTTTAATGTGGCCATTTATACATAAAGAGGAGCTATTACTAGTAATGTAAAGATCTCATAGCTGGAAAAAATTAAAGTGCCTATATTATAAGCATGTAAGATAAGTTTTACTGTTGTTGCATTTGAGGAGAGGTGCGAAGTGTTAGAAAGAGCTTTCCGCTTACAGGACTGCTTATTCTCAACTTTGGTTCACTAATTTAAATGTCACAGTTGAAGGTTTATCTCTACCTGTGTGAAAAGTGCAGGCAAGCATTTCACTTAATCTTCAGCTTGTTTCTGTGCAATAATTAACCTGAGTAAAACTTTAAATAGCTATTGATCATTCCATTACCTAAGCAGCTAATAGAGCAGAGGTTAAGTTTATGGAAAAGTAACAAAGCTTTGCCTGGTTTTATCCTCTAGATTCTGTGCTCTGAATACTTTGGCTCAGATCTACAAAGCATGTGTGAACTTAAGAGTGTAAATAGTGTCCCTGAAGACAAGGATATTATTTGCTTACTTAAGATCAAATATGTATTTAAGAGTTGTGATAGATGAAGGTCATGCAGCACAATCAAGCTTCAGTGAAGTTAGTGTTAATCTTTGTAATAATTTATAATTCCTATGTTAAGAGGAATTTAAGACAATAGAAAAATAAATTTGATTTTTTTTTAAGGATTGTTGTTATATTTTCTCCTTTTAGCTTCTCTGTTTTGATCAGATATGTGTTTTAGTGAGACAGATGATGTCTGAAGAGCAAACAGTATGCAGACAACATAAACCAAAAGATTACATTAGAAAAATTTAAAGGCTTTTCTGCATTCTGAAGCTGTGAGGTTCACAGACATAGTCTGAGGATGTTCCTGTTGCTGTAATGGTATTTATTGCTCCTAAGTATGCTGCTGGGAACTCCTAGTTTCCTTAATGTTTAGTGAATAGGACCAAATCTTATAAGCCGACCTCTAAGAATATCTGCAAAATACTAGTTCCTTTGTACTTGGTATAATTGGAGAGAGAATTACTTGCTCATGTTTAACTGCCTTTATCACAGACCTGTAAAGCTAAACAGGATGAATTCAATTCAGAACATCCCATAATCCTTCTACAGTCATCATTTGTTTAATTACAGGTAACAGTGAAAGGGATAAAGCAGTCGTCAGTGTCCTTGTTTGTATATTTAAGCCAATATAATTCAGTTCTTATACTAGCTCAAATAACAAATGGATCACTCGATTGCTGAAGAAACCTAGAACATATTATTTAATGTATGATATGTTTTCCCCTAAGAGTAGAGTTGCTATCATGCTGACCTTGTTCAGGGAAAATTGAGAAATGACAATCTAGTTAAAATGGAAATGGGATTTATTTTAAAAACTCCTTTTTATAATCAATGTATTCAAAACACTTTCTAAGCTAATATTAGTGTTGGTATACTGTAATCATGTTTTACATACGAATAGATACAGCTGTAGCTATTAAGGTCCTCTATCTCTCTGAAATTCCTATCCAGTAAAACCTGCTTCACTGAGTAAAGACGAAACAGTGGGGTACTGGGTTTGCATCATAATTTTAGTAATGATCTTTTACACTACAGAAATAACATCTACAGCACACGAAGCAATGGTTTAGGTGGGCAGATTTCAATTTAATGCCTTTTCTTACAAAGCAAACTCGGGAACTTCCTAACATCCAAGTCTTATGTACTACTATCAATGTATATCGTCAGCATATTGCCAAGGACCTCCAATATTTTACTTAGGATAAGAATGGAGGAATTGACTTTAAGAGATCCATTCATATTCTATCCAAGAACTTTATTAAAGTTTAACAAAAATTCTATATCACTGCACGTATCATTGCTTCTACCTTCCATCATTTTATCTCTCTGCATTCTTGTCAAGCCAGGACATCACTGGAAGTACAGAGTTGGTAAGAGTGATTTCTGTCTGTGATACATTCCAAAAAGGATTACTAACCCTTGATTTAAAAGAAATGAAAAAGTTTTCCAACAAGATTTCATTTAAATTAGTGCTGAGAATTCAGGAATATCCAAATCAGCATTCAGATTATTCACTCTATGAAAGGTTTGAGGGGAGTAGTGGAGGGAGAGAAGAAAACCCCACAGAAGTATTCTAGAATATGAAGTGTGTGTATTCCAAACTGCAGAATATCTGCCATTGTGTTTGATCTATATGGATCTTGAATTATAGTTCATCTCTTACTGAAGTCATTGTTATCAATGTACATTCTATCAGCATTATAATTTTGATTAATCAATTTCTCATTGCTTAATTGATTTGCAGATTTTGAGAAAAGGTGCAAAGAAATTCTAACTGCAGTTTGCTAAATACAGTGTAAGGCACGCCAGTATGTAAATATAGCAATGTTACTGCTAAAATTGCCAGTACATTTACTATTAAATATGAAGACTTATGTGTTAAAACACTGCAAATACATTTACATTTTTATTTTAACTTGATGTGAAGAGAAATACTAATTGTCTAAATATACTTTTCTAAATAAGGATGAATTATGAAAAAAAAAACAAAACTAAGAAAGCTGTTACCTGTTTTTGCTGGGTTTGGAGGTTTGAGTAGGCTTTGGGGTTTTTTCAGTTTAAGCTACTTATAAATTTTATTATGATTATCCCAAACATAAGAAAAAAAAATATAGCTATTCAAATGTCTCCTCTACACTGAAAACCTGCGTTTGCTTTCTCCTGCCTGCTGCTTGCAGATGCCAGTTATGTCCTGTCTTTCAGGCAGCAAACTCCTTGGAGCAGGAACTGTGTTTCTCTCTCCTTTAAGGGGTCTAGCACTGTAAAAAAACTACTTGACTTAGCCTCCACCTGCTCCTGCAATATATGTTGCTTATAGTAATGTTCAGGTGGCTAAGCTGATTTTTATTTTACACCTGCCTTTGGAAAAGACATGCAATTATACAGTTTGTGACAACTCAGCACGGTATTTAGGTGGCACTTATTTCTTGTTTTGAGAAAGGCATTGATACATAAACTGATAGGGATTTTTGAAAGGATGAAGCAAAATATGTACGCCAGGCAGTCTAACTACTGATCAAGAAAAGGTTATAATGCTGGCACCACCTCAGCAGCCTCAGCTCCAATATTTGCTGTTGTAAGAACCAGGTGAGTGCTAAATCTGTAAACTGATTTGAGCTTGGTCTTTCTTGCACTATACACTTCTTAGCTTCTAGAAATCTTCTCCTTTCCTGATATAGGAAAATGATTTAGATTTTCCCCTTCCTTAAGGACCTGCATATTAACAAGAGAGTTTTGTCTCTTCCATTGTGATGTTTTGAAAAGGTCTTTTTACTCAGTTCTCATCAATGTAGGAAACCTTTATCAATGAAGCAGGTTTCAGGCTTCAGTAAGACATATGCCTGAAGTGCTGAAATGTTTTGCAGAATGAAGACACTAATTATGAAATTATATTTTTTCCTTCATCTTTTTGGACTACAAAAGCTGATCTAGTATGGGACATGAATTCTTTCAGCTATCAGATCTCCAAAAGTTTTAATGAATGAACGATTTCCACATACTTTTTTCACCTAAAGTATCACCAGACTTGAAAGCACTAATTCTTTTGGCATGTGTCACACATTTGCAACAAATTTGCAAAAGATATACTTTTAACCATGCATACAGACAAACCTTTGAAAGACAGTAGTAATATTTTCAACCCTTTGGATTTGGTCAAGAACTAACTTCATGCAAGTAAGTGATGCTATAACTGACCAATTCATAGGTATTTATGATCAGATTTCTCTAGAATATTAAGTTGCCACAGATTGTACTAATGGGAATTATAAAAATGACCATAAGTGATCAAGAATTTTGAATGTATAAAGAAATGACTTTGGAATTGAAACAAACAGCAAGATTTGCATTTCTGTATCTGGTCATACCCACAGAACTAGAAATTATTCTTCAAAGCCATTAACAGTAGGCCCAAACCAAGGAAAAAAATTGGTACCACCCTTGACATTGGTTGTCTATTTTTGGAAAGTAAGCACAGGACTGCTCATTCAACTCCAAACAAAGTCTAGGACAGACACGTTACTTGGCTTAAGATACTTGGCAAATAAACTATATTCTGATTTTATATTGAACACCTTTCTTTTCTCAAAGTCAAGTCAAATTGCTTCCTGGTCATGATAAGTCTCTAAAAGGCAGACAGAAAGGAGAAATTGTAGCCTCTATTTACATGTGTCAGCATTGAACTGCTAGCTGTGAATCATAAAATTATTTGTTTTGGAAGGGAACTTAAAGATCACCCAGTTGCAACCCTCCTGCCATGGGCACACCTTTCACTAGACCAGGTTGCTCAAACACCATCCGGCCTGGCCTTGAACACTACCAGAGATGGAGAGTGCACAGTTTCTCTGTGCAACCTGTTCCAGGCTCCCCACCCTCACTGTGAAGAATTTAGTCCTGATATCTAATCTAAAAATCTCCTCCTTCAGCTTGAAGCCATTACCCCTTGTCCCATCACTTCATGTCCATGTAAAAAGTCCTTCTCCAGCTTTCTTGATATCCCTTTAGATATTGGAAGACTATTATTTCTCTCATCAGTCTGTACGGATGCCTGTGGTAACACAACAGAAGGAATAGGAAAGCATGTTCTCCCCCTGTCTCATTCTTTTCTACAACACCTACCAAATCACCTGATCAGTGTAATTAATCAGATGGAGTGCACTCTTGTCAGGTTTGCAGATGGCAGCAAGTTGAGGGGCGCTGCCAAAACACTTGAGGTCATGGCTGCCATCCAGAGGGCCCTGCTGGAGGAATGGGCTCAGAGTAGCCTTATGAATTCCAGGACAAATGCAAATCCCCACACCTTTTTTCAAGGAAGAGACCCTTGAAACAGTACAGATAGGGGTGAGGAACAACTTTGCAGAAGAGTCCCTGGAGATCCTGGCAGACATCAAGTTGAACATGAGACAACAGAGTGGTCTGGGAACAAGGCAGCCAACAACATCCCAGGCTTTTGGAACATGGCCTATCAATTAGGGAAGTGATTATCTCCATGTACGCAGCACTTGCTGGGCTGTCTCAACTACTGAGTACCTGCTCAGTTTGGGCCTTCCAATAAGGAAGACAGCAATGAACTGAACTCAGTTCAGCACAGAGCTACCATATTATTGGCAGGGACAGCATTTGTCTTGCCAGGACAGACTGAGGGAAGCTGGGCTTCTTCCTCCTGGAGAAGGGATGACTTCAGGAGGAGAAGGCAGCAGCCCTCAGCACCTACAGGGAGAGCATCAAGAAGGTGCAGTAGGGAAGAGCAAGAGACAACAGGCATTGTCAGAAATAACAAACATATGACCAGATGCTAGAAGAAACTTTCATAATGAGAACACCCGCTAGGAGGATATGCAACTTTCATGGTTACTGATGTCCCAGGCAAAATTGACTAAGCCCTGAGTAATCTGTCTGGCCTTGCAGCTCACTGTGCTCTGAGCAGGAGGCTGAACTACAGACCTGCTGAGATGCCTTTGTCTTAACCTGTCCAATGAACAGCCTGAACAAACAGGGCTTACGTGACTGAGAATAGTTCTCACCAAGAAAAAGCTTTGTGGACTTTCAGAGAGACTGTAGTGTATAACTTTTTGTTGTTTGTTGTTTGTGGTTTTGGTTTTTGGTTTTTTTACACAGATCAAATATTTGTGTCTCTTTTCTGTGGAAATTAGAAGTTTGCTGAGCTAAAGCAAAATACTGTGTTCCAGAGTTTTGGTCCCAGCATGGGAATGAGAGGTATCCACGCAAGTCCCTGAACTCAAGAGCTGGAAAGTGCTCCCAAGTCCAAGAGTTCACACACTGATATAGGAAATAGAAAGGTATGGCAAACAAGTTTGTAAACTTGGCTGATGGCCTTGGTGCAGTGTGTCACAGTAGCTGCAATTTGAACAATTTTCATGCTTAGAAGAGAGATGTGCAAGCCGCACATACTGGGTTTAGGGAGTCCAGTTACTATATCAAATTGCACACGTATCTACAAAACAAACAAGTTTTTTAATTCTGATCCATAGCTGAACTGCCAATATATATTCACTGAATGTATATTGTTGTACTGAATGTATCACTGAATGTAACTTAGTTGTACAATCATGGAATTTTGAACAATTCTTTATCAGTCATATGATTTTGTCTTTCTCCTTGCAGGGCAGAGAGTGGCAACTGATATGTTTTAGGCTAGTGACTGCTTTGACAACAAAATGCAATACAGAATAAACATATTTCTTATTATAACACTTAGTTTAGCTGGTTTTTATAGGGAAAACAAAGCCAGTAACCCATACTAGGCTATTTGTGTGTTCAACTCGAGAACACAAGCTTAAAGTAACTGTACTTATTACTTTGATTACATGGTGAATTTAATATATATCACTCCTGCACAAGGAATCAATTATCTCACAGGATTGGCAGGACATATTTACAATAAACAAAGATGCCAAGTTGTTTACCAATGATGATTTTGTATCTACCTGAAACATACAAAGCAAATTTCTGGAAAGCTGAAAGGGAAGACTACTGGGGTTTTTTGTTTGTTTGTTTGTTTGCAAGTACAGCAGCACTGAATCACAAAGAGAGACTGACTTGCATATACAGAGAAGGTAATCAGATGGGTGTATCCTCAAATGCCGTCAGCATTGGGTTGTACATCATAAATGGGATGATTAAATGATGCCTGTAAGTTAATGAAACAATATGTAATAGGCTAGCAGAGACATTGCAATGACTGACCTAACAACACTGGTGTAGACATGAAGGTAAGTCAGAATGCATTTAGAAGTGGCATGCCACATGATGCTATTATTAACAGTCATTTGCAAGCTCTATTAGACTTTATTTCCAGAAGATACTTTTGAACTTAAAAATTTGAGTGTGATGCAGAAATTTCTGGGCAAATGTATCATCTGTACTACACAAGTGGTCAGATTTTTGGTTAGAATGGTCCCTTCTGTCCTGAAAATCCACAACTTCACAAATGTATTGTAATTAACATAATGACTTGCTTGAGGTATATATCATAGTATGAAGCCAGGCTATGTGTAAGGGTGCAGAGAGATGATGACCATAATGGTGTGTTACCTTCACAAATTGCTGGGCCTGGAGACCACTCTGTTGTGGCATAATAACAAATGGCAGTTTTTGAGCTGTGAAGCAAGTGTTTCTAATACCCTCAGGATCTTTTCATTTGAACCTAAAGGTGTGCTGGTCATCTACAACTTCTAATGAAGTCAGTAAGAGATGCAGATACTTAGCAGACATGAAAATCATGTTCATAAAATTGGTAGGTATATATTTCCAGAGATAAAATTGAATGACAATCTCATCATTAAGTTAAGAATCCTATACAGTGTAGGTCTGGTTTATGGTACATACAAAATTTAATGGAATATTAAGCAATGGATCTATTTTAATTAGTACTGCTATTATCTTGTATGAAGAATTTGTGCTTTTGGAGGCATTTATGGCTAAGCAAACACACCGTAGACAGCACACAGATTTTAGACACTACCTTATTCTTGTAATGGCCTCACGCACTAGGTCAAAAAGACAAGCTTATATTTCATTGCAGGTCGTTCACAGGTAAGTTGATCAGATATACTTTTTCTTATTCTCAGATAGGAATACTCTGTATGAACTTAACTACTGAAGTAAACTGTACTAAGAGCTAATCAGATGAGAGTGGTATGGACCAACATAATGTTGCTTCCCTAGGCCTTTTAAAAAACACCTGATATCTTGTGAAATATTTAAGCAGATTAATTAAATTAAGTACACGTTTAACTGTGTAAAACTGGAACATCCTTTTGGTATGATCTGCTTAGAGAAA